>RJWH01001394.1:358148-387033 GCA_004363575.1 Solenodon paradoxus
GAAACAGAAGTTACAACAGACACTACTGAAATTAAAAAAAAAAAAAAAAAAACATCCTAAGAGACTACTATGAACAGTTATGGGCCAACTGGACAGCCTCAAGTTCATGAAAAACTGAAGAACAGGTAACATTCCCAAATACTTTCTATGAGGCGAACATCACAATGATACCAAAAAATGATAAGAGACATCATCGAGAAAAAAATCACCAATATCTCTAATGAACATAGATGCAAAAAACTCAACAAAATATTAGCAAACAGATTAGATTCCAACAATGCATCATAAGGATCATGCATCATAACCAAGTGGGATTTATCCCAGGGATGCAAGGATGGTCAACATAGATAATTTTATTAATATAATACACCGTATCAACCAGAATAAGAATGAGCATATCAATAGATGCAGAGAAAGCTTTTGACAGCACCCGTTTTTTATTTAAAAACCTGCATAAAATGGGGATAGAAGGCACATAGCTCAACATATTAAAGGCCATATACGATATACCCACAGCCAACATCACAGTCAACGGTGAAAAGCTGAAAGCATTTCCTGTAAGGTCAGGAACAAGGCAAAGCTGTCCACTATCACCACCACCATTTAATATTGTACTGGAGGTTTTCGTCAGAGAAACTCAGCAAGAAAAAGAAAAAGAATCCAAATTGAAGTTGTGGAAACGATTATTTACAGATGACATTATATATACACATATATATAAAACCCTAAAAACTGTCAAAAAATACTAGAACTCATCATCAAAAGGATCATCTTTCACAGTAAAGTGGCAGGCAATGCACAAAAATAGACTGCATTTTTGTATGCAAACATGCTATAAGAAAATGGTATCAAGAAAACTACACCATTTAAAACAAAGCAAAAAAGTTACATAATTTGGAATATATTTAACAGAGAGAATGAAAAACGTACACAATGAAAACTACAATTCCATATTAAAAGAATTTGAGGACACAGAGAGATGGAAAGACATCATCTGCTCATAGCTGGGAAGAATCAATATTGTCTTAATCACCATCTTATCTAAAGCAATATACAGATTTAATGCAACCCATTAAAATTCCATGGGCTTATTTCCAGAAAATAGAACAAAAAATTTAAATATATGGAATAACGAAAGATACCCACATAACCAAAAAAATTATGAGAAAAAAGAATATATCCAGAGGGTTTATACTAATGGACACTGAGTTATACTACAAAGCAGGAGTGATCAAAACATGAAAAAGGAACCAAAAGCACATGATGGAGAAAGGAAAGGCTCTTCAATAAATGGGGTTGTGATTAACTGGACAGCTACATGGAAAAGAATGAAGCTAGACCACTCTCTACCACTCTCTAGCACCATGCACACAGATTAACTCAAAACAGACTAGAGACTTGGAGGGAAAATCAGAAACCACAAAATTCTTGGAAGACAACATAGGAAAGACATTCCGTGAAATCAGCCTTAGAGAGGTCTTTGGGGGCTCAACTCCAGCATCAAGGAAAATAAACAGATAAAAAACAACCGGGACTACATCAAACTAAGAAGCTTCTTCACAGTGAAAGAAAACATCACCAAAATAAGAATACAACCAGTTACTAACTGGCAGAAGATCCTTGCATTTCATATTTCTGACAAGGGCTTAATATCTAAAATATACAAAGAACTCATAAAACTCAGTAACAGAAAATTAGGTAGTACAATTAAAAAACTGGAAGAGGTATTAGAGAGTCATTTTTCCAAAGAGTATATACAGAGGGTCAACAGACACATGAAAAGATGCTCCTACTTGCAGTCTATCAGGGAAATGCAAATCAAAACAACAATGAGATATCACCTTACACCTGAGAGACTGGCTATTATCCAAAAGTCTGGAAACAAATGTTGGTGAGAGTGTGGAGAAAAGGAAACGCTTTTACACAGCTGATGGGATTGCAAATTGGAGCAATTCCTATGGAAGCAGTATGGAGACTATTCAAAAAACTGAAAATGGAAATCTCATATGATCCTGCTATTCCACTTTGTGGGTATTTACCCAACAGATACAAAAATACCAACTCACAGAGATTTATGCACCCCACCATGTTTATTGCAGCTCTATTCACAGTAACTGAGAAGTAGAAACTATGTAGGTACCCAAGATCAGATGAATGGTTAAAGATGTGGTATTATGTGTGTTTCCAAATATATACATACATATATGTACATATATGCATACATGTAAATATACACACACATACAATTTTTTTCTCAGTTTATGCCTTATCTTATATGCTGTTACTGAAGCATTTTGCCGAGCAGTCTTTTTTGTTTGTTTGTTCAGTTTTGGGTTTTCTTTTTTTAAAGATGCAGACAGCAATGAAGAGAATAGTAGGTAAGCAGGCAGGAAGAGAAAGGAAAAACAAACACTTATTATTCATTTACTTGTTCACACTGGTTGTTCCCCTAGGGCCTGGGACTGGAACCCAGGGGTATATGGCCTGCATCCTACAGAGACGATTGACCTAACTGGTACTCTACCAGGGTGTTCCAGAAGAAATTTATTTTTGATTAAGTCCAAATGATCAATTTTTAATTTAAACACTGAGCCTTTAGTGTTATATCCAAGAAATCTTTGCATACTCTAAGGTCACAACATTTTATTCTGTTTTCTTCTATATAAGTTTTAGGTTTTATATTTGAATTTGTTAAAAGGACTATTGTGTCACCACTGAATGGTCTTTGCAATTTATTTTGAAAATTCAGTTCTTCACAAATTTGAGTTTATTTCCTGACTCTATTCTGACTCAATGATCTGTCTCTAACTATACAAACTGCACATTTTCTAAAGTAGTGTATCTTTATAATAAGTCATGAAATTAGACTGTTGTCCATCTAATTTTACTTTTATTTTTCAAAGTTATATTACCCCAAGGTCTTTTGCATTTCTATTTGAATTTAAGAATCGGCTTGTTAATTTCTACAAAACACCTACTGGGATTGTAGATCAATTTAGGAAAAAAGGACCTCTATCTATTGATCTATATTTTATACTTTTCAGTGTATATATGTTCATCTTTTGATAGATTTGTTCCTAAGTATTTCATATATTTTCATACTACTATATATAAAATATTAAATGTCAATTCTTGATTATATGTTACTAATATACGGAACTACAATTTTCATATGCTAACTTCATATTCTGTAATATTGTGAAACATCACTTATTAGTTCTAGTATTTTATATATTTCATCAAATTTTCTGCATATAGATCACATCATCTGTAAATGAAGACCATTTTACTTACTCATTTCTAAACTGTAAGTCTTTTATTTCTTTCTCTTGCTCTCTGCACCAGCTAGGATAAAACTTGTTTAGAAGGAATGAAGGCAGAAAGAAATCCTTGTCTTCTAATTTTAGGGAAAAAGCATTCAGTCTTCACATTATGTATAATTTTACCTAATCACTGCTCCTAATGTCTTTCATCAGGTTGAGAAAGCTCCCTTTTATTCCTTATTTGCTGGGAGTTTTTATATTAATGGGCACTGGATTCTGTCAAATGCTTTTCCTGCATATCCTAAAATAGGATTTTTCTTTTTTATGTCACTATAGCTTTCCTTTTCCAATTAGCCTTATATTAAAACCTTCATAATTCTAACCTGTCATATTTTTCATAATCTTATATTTATACTGCATTCTGGATATTTTCATCAATTCCGCAAGTTGTCTAGTTCATTTCTGGTTTTTATGCAACCTACATGCTAAACATTTTTTCAGTGGTCACTTTTTTAATTTCTAAATGCTCTATTTAGTTCTTTTCTAGATAGATGTACTGGTCATTTTCAACAGTCATTTGTTTCTCATTTTTACTCCATTTTTCAAAAATATATCACATATGTTAAAGAATCTAAAATACCTGCAAAATTTTAACATTTGAAGCTCATAGAGTCCTTTAGAAATTAGAAGTCCAAATTCTGTTTTGCATTGTCTTTATTTTTCCTGCTGAATCTCAACATAGCTTCTAGTTTATTTATAGGACTGGTGACTTTTTACTGTGAGCTCATATCTGGCTGACCTTAATATGCAGATAACTCTGATGTCTAAAACTAGAAATGCTTTCCTCTACATATAATCTGACTATGCTTCTTGTGAGAATAATGGATTGCTACCAACTAAGGACTGTTAGTCACCTTTTACAGATCTCAACTTCATATAAAGTTATTATTAAACCTTTCCAGATCCCCTGAGTCAGTGAGCTCCTCCCATCATTGACAGGACGTTTGACTCTGGGGCAACTACAATTTTAGCAGTAGTTTGTACTACACTTTCCACTATTTTATCTGTTTATGTATATCCATATGTACATTTGCATACATGTAAGTCCCCTCAGAGGTTCTTTGCCTTTTTGTGGGCTCAACAATGCATTAAAAATTATACCTTTCTAATTTATCAAGAAGTTATACTGTAGTGAAAGAATACTTAAGGATATCTGGTCCTCATATCAGTAAAAGGAGAAATCTTCTATTCTTTATAGATAAGAGTATTTAAGGATACTTTCTGACTTAGAATTTCAGCAACCTTATTACTACTTGATTGTTCAATCAAATGGATATCTGACAGATAAATGAATTAAACATTTTCTCATAATATTAAAATTCATATTTGGGTATCTAAAAATTTTCTGTCTTTAATCTATTATCAAATCAACTGATAAATCTAAAAGGGCAAAATAAAACACTTTTTTGTAGTTTAAATTTTCTTTAGTACTATAACTGTTCAAAATGCTGAATACATTCCAAATTTAGCCCAATACATCCTACACACATGATTATACTACTTGCTATTCCATGATAAGAATTGCTGGCTTAGAAAATAAAAGTATTATATCTACACACCCACCTGCAGTTAAACTGGCTAAATTCTACAGATGAGAATCTACCACTGGTTTTCCAGTGTTTGGATCCTGAAAAATTTGTCAATAATTAGTTATACTCACTTTCAAACAAAGTGTAATATATAGCATTAATGTTACTTAGAACTCCTAAATGGCCTTACAATACATCAAAATTGAACATTTGTGTCTAATAAACTATCAAAAATTCTAATTTTAAATGAGATGATTTATCCTTTTAAGTTTACAATGAATACAACATACAAATATATTCCATATTTAATGTTATAAAATTAATGATGAATAAGTATATTCTTTTCAAATTATAGTATGAATTAGAAATAACAAACTAATTTTACTAGTTAATCAGAACATTTATTAAGTTACGCAGAAGTAGCAGTTATCCTAATTAAGGAAAAGCTTTCAAAAGGCTCTACATTTAAAATATATTCCCAAGATTTGTTATACTTAATATAATTAGTCCAGTTTTATATTATAGTCACTCCACTTATGGCCACTTTATACTCTGATGTATTCTTTATAACATAATAAACTTCTATCCAAAGCCTTCTGAACTAATAAAGCATTAAATAAACTATTACTAGGTGGGATGTTTTTACTTCTGAACATTTCTAAGAGTAAGTGGTGAATACTAGTATGTACAGTTTTGTCATCTAGAATCAAATAGCTTAGCCAACATCAAACAGATTTAGCAATATTAAACTTCAAAAAAAGTTTTTAAAGTAAACACATTTTACCTAATAAAAGAGTACAAATGATTTAGTAATTCTCCTAAAAATAAAACTAAACAAAATCATTGTTTTACAGCTGTAAAATTACCATATATTATATATCACAAATCAATTATTCTTTAGTAAAGTGAGACATACAATCATGACATATTCATAATAAACCTTGATATCTTATTTATGAAGAATGATGTTTCAAATTTAAATTTCTGATATTCTGCTTAATTTAATATGCATGTATATTGTGTTATTAGAACTGTTAAACAAAATGAAGCTTTTCACATGGGAGAGAGTTCTTTATTATTATCTAGCACATAGTCAGTTTGTGACGCCCCCCTAAGTAAAGCTCCAAGGCTTAAAAAAATAGATTGAAGTAATAATTATGATAGCAAATTATTAAGTAAATCTCTGAATTAAGTCTATATCATCTCATTTTCTTTTAAAAAAGTTCTGCAGTTCTATAGGTATTACCATTCCCATTTGATATCTGACATTCTGAAAGACACAGGACCTACCCAAAATTGAATAATCAATGAAGGTAAAGCTTTACTCTGCCTGGTGAGAGACCCAAAGCCCCAGTCACTGCACTATGCTGCCACTATTTTGTTTTGTTTTGTTTTTTTAATGAAGCAAACAGGCAGGAATGAAGGTATATAGGTAGGCAGGCAGGCAGGCAGGCAGGCAGGCAGGAAGAGTGAGGAGGAAGAAGCATTTTTTTAAAATTTCTTTATTTTGGTTGTTCCTGAGTCTTGATAACAAGCCAGAGTCCTTAGGCTTTCTGTGGACTACTTGTAGCTTTAAGACCTGAAATACCAGGGCACGTGATTAGTGTTCAGAAAGGCAGTCTTTATGATTTGGCCTTCCAAATAATAAAAACAGTATTTTCAAAAGTTATTTTAGATTATTTTAAGATATTTTAAGTACCTGGATTGACTATAACATAAATATTATTAAACAATGACTGAAACTGGAAGAACAGTTAATTTCCACATAAAGTCTTAGAATCTTAATATTTTTATAAACACAATTTCTTAATAATCCATAAGGGAAATACAATTAAAACAATGAACTACTACTGTTCACCTATGAGAATAGTTAAAATCTAAAATATGACAATATCAAATGTTGACAAGGATATGGAGCAACAGAAATAGTTTCTTTGCTAGTGAGAATGCAAAATGATAGAGCCATGCTGGAAGGTAGTTTGATGGCTTCTTACAAAGCTAAACATATTCTAGTCATATGATTCAGCAAGCATACTCATTGACATTCCCCAAATTAGTTGAAATTTTATATCTATACAAAACTCTGCACATTACTATTTATAGTAGTTTTAGTCATAATTTTTTTAAAAGGAAAGGTGCAGGCAGGAAGGAAGATGAAAAAGCATTTTATTTTATTTTTATTTAGTTGTTCATATTGGTTGGTCCAGGACTTGAACCCAAGGGTATGTGGCCTGTACTCCTTCAGAGGTGACTGACCTAACCATTACTCCACCCGGGCACATCTTAGTCATCATTTTAAAAAATGGAAGTAACAAGAAGTCTTATTAATAAGTAAATGAATAAAACAAGCATTGTACATCCATTCAGGAGAACAACAAAGAAAAAAAGAAATGAGCTCTCAAGCTGTGAAAAGACATGAAGAAACCTTAAGTGCATGTTGGAAAAAAAAAGAAAGGAATCTGCAAAAGTTACCTACTGTGTGATTCTAATTATAAGACATTCTGAAAAAGGCAAAACTGTAAGAGCAGAAAAAGGATTAGGGGTTAGTGAGAAAAATAAAGGAAGGATGAACAGGTTGAATGTAGGAAATTTCAATTTATAGTAGTATCTACTATAATGGTAGATACATGACATTATGTATTTGCATACCGTATTACATATCTTGCATTGGCGTGAAACATTTGTTACAACTGACAAACCTCTAACACTTTAATATTAACTAAAATGTTTACTTTAAATAAGTTCATTGTGCTATACAGTTCCACAGGTTTAGCATGGTGCATAAAACAAGTATATTCAGCTCAAGTTATTTACCTGTCTGCACTAAAAAAACAAATCCCATTCATTTTTTATCTATAGATATTAAAATGAACAAAGGAATAATTACAAAAATTATTTAACAAAGGAAAATATAAAGTATTTTTTGTAGAAAAGTTGGCAAGAAGAAATCAAATATGGAAGTTTTACAACAATTAACATTAAATTATAGAAATAATGCACTTAAATAGTTTAAAACAAAGAAACCAGGAAGTCTTTGTTTCTTTGTGATATGAATAGCTTAACTCTATATTTCATGTAATAGTCAACAAACTCCTATATATTTAGATTTCAGTGAATTTTCAAATATCAACTACTACTTAAACTTTGATATATGAAACTATTCTAGGTAGATTCCTACTTCAATAATATATTTTCTAGGTATGATCTCCCTAGAAAAAAAATTTCTAAACAGATATATAAAGAATATGGCATCTTTTTAACATTTCATCTTGAATTATTTACACTGTTTTACTTGAATTTTTAAATATAAATTCATAGATTTTAAAAGTTAAACTACTAAATAAGAGAGATTTCAATACTAAGATATATCCTTCAAAACCTTGAAACTACAGAACTAGGAATGTAATAAGAACATGCTGACTATAACCTTTTCCTCAAAGATTACAAAAAGACAAAGATATTGATACAGATTGATATATATCATCATCAACTCAAATTTAAAATTTTCTTAAGATTTTAGAAGTTAAGTTATTTAGGTCTTAAATCATTCTAAAAATTCTTTACATTTTTTACATAGGTTCTATTGCCATCAACAATTTTTTCAATTATAATAATTTTCTCTTTTTTTTTTTTTTTTTTGAGAGAGAAGAAGCATCTTCATTTAGGTTTTTCACTCTGGCCCTGGGTTGCAAACAGAGGTCCTTGGGCTTTACATGATTTGCATGCCAGTGTATCAGCCATCTGAGTCACAAGGATGTGCACAATTAAAATAATTTTCTTACATGGTAGCTAAATAATTAGAAAAATATTTGTTTATAGCTTTATAATAAAGGAAAAGATTATTAAAGGAAAGTATAATAAATATGGTGGAAATTTTTGTGCTATCTTTGCAGTAAGTGACAGATATTTTCCTCAGTTTTTTTACTTTTCTCTTGTGCTGGAATTCTCAAGTATGTTAGACTACCAAGAGTTATTTTGGACTTTTCAAAAAAGGCTGATCTTTTCTTTCTCTATTCATTACTGTTTCATTAGTTTACAATATTATGCAAGTTTCAGAAGAGTAGATTCATACCTGAGTCAAAAAGTATATTGCGCTTCACCCACTGCCACAGTTCTAACACCAGTCACCAAAGTAATATTTACTTTAAACCCCAGGTTCCCACTCCCTCTTCCCACTCTCCCCAGGTTCCCACTCCCTCTTCCCACTCTCCCCTTTTTGTAACCATAGTCTCATTCAGAGTCCTGAGAGTTTTATTGTGCTTCATTTTTTTAAATTTATTACTTTATATTCCACATTTTAGTGAAACATCTAGATTTTTTTTCCCCTTTCTGGCTTATGTCACTTAGCATAATCACCTCAAGTTCCAGCCAGTGGTCACAAAAGGTAACACCTTTTTAATAGGCAAACAGTATTCTGTTGAGTATAAATATCATATCTTTATTCAGCCATCCAACCACAAGGAATTAGTTTGATTCCATGTTGGGACTAACGTAAACTGTGCTACTATAAATACAGGGATACAAATGTCTTTTTCTGATTAGTGGTTTTGTATTCTCCAGACATACTTAGATATAGGATTGCTTGATCAAATGGTAGTTCCACTTCTATTTTTCGGAGGAATCTCCATACTATTTTCCATAGAGGTGGTAATAATTTACATTCCCATCAACCATGTAAGAGTTCTTGTCTCTCCAAACCTTTGTCAACACTTGTTTCTAGTCTTACTGATACAGGGCACTGCACAGGTATAAGGTAATATCTCACCGTGGTTTTGATTTTGATCATCGTCCCGAATAAGTGATATAGAGCACTTTTTTCATATATGTGTCTACCTTCTCTTGAGAAGGGTCTATTCAGAAGTTCTACTCATTTTTTGACTGAGTTGTTTGCTTTAATGTTGAAGTGTATGAGCTCTGCAGATGAACCTCTTAAAGGGTGACCTTTGTTGAATACAGATGAGTGCACCAAATTCTAAAAAGGGCTCAATATTTTTTCATAAACATTATCCTAAAAATATCAACTAAACTTAAAATTAATGTTAAAATTTACATAAATGCAAAATATGTGTGTTGTATATGACTATTATCTTAAATATTCTAAGAACAGATTTGAGAAGCAATTATGAAAAATTTTATTGATGAAACATTGGCTCGTAAATAAGTTTAAGGTGTATATCATCATAAATCAACAACAGTATAAAGTTTACCACCAACAGTTTAATTCTATTCTTGACCATATAACTGATCCCTTCTACTTGATTTGCCTGCCCCACCATTTCCTTTCTGGTGAAAACAATTTGATTCTATAGACTAAAGTCTAGTTTTATTTGATTTGGTTCATTTGTTTGCTTTGTTTCTCTACATATCATGAATGTGATCACAAAACATCTTTCTATTTCTATTTCTTTTAACAATCTTATAGATTTCAGAGTAAAAATCTTTCATTTATTTAGTTATATTTATTCCAGGGTATTCCATTCTTTTTGATGCAATTGCAAATAAAGATAGTTTTCCTGAGTTCTCTTTTTGCTAGTTCATTATTTGCAGATAGAAAAGTAACATATTTTTCTATATTAATTTGCAATCTTCCATTTAGTTGTATTTATGAGTTATTTCTAGCAGCTTTTTACTGGAGTTTTTGGGGTTTTCTATATGATATATATTATCGTGCCATTCTCAAATAGAGATAGAGATACTTCTTCCATTCTAATTTGGGCATTTTTTATGTCCTTTTCTTACCTAATTGTGTGTTTAGGACTTTCAATGCTATATTGAGTAGCAGCAAGAGAGGACATCCTTGCTTTGTTCCTGATCTTAAGAATAAAAGCTTTCAGTTTTTCCCCACTGAGTAAGATGTTGTCTGTGGATCTGTCATACATAGCTGAAAAAGCAATCTATGGTGGTTTTGATTCAGTAAAAAATAATTTAAGCAAATGAAAGAGTGAATAAAATGAAAACATATATTCCTAGACTTAAGAACCAAGTTAATTAGTAGTGATCCACATGCATTTAAAATCTGGCCCTCGTCACAACCTGGTGGCTCAGGAGTTAAGCCCATTCACAGTTTACATAGAGCCTGAGGACAAGGAGTCATAGCCTGGGGACAGGAGGAACAAGTGAAATAAAATGCTCTTCTCTCTTCCAGTCTGCTGCCTGCCAGCATTCATTCAAATCTACCTTCCTCCTTAAAAAGAGAAAATCTGCTTCTAGTAAGTTGCTAGTATTAAGTCATTGTAATAATTGTTGATAACAATTGACTGTTTTTTTAAGAGAGAAAGGAAAAAACACCTTTATTTATTTAGCTGCTCATTTTTGTTTCACACTCTGATTCCTGGTCTTGAACCTGGGTCCATGGGATTTAAAGGTTTGCAAGTCAGCATCTTAGCAGCTTGAGCTACAGGGCATGCCTCCCCTAATATGGAATTTTATCTACAAACTGTGCCCAATGCATACACATTGGGCATTTCATACATAAAAGCATTTTAAATGGCACTATTTCCTCTTTATTTTTATTTTACCCCCTTGAATATGAGTTTCATTAACTGTTCTCAAGTTACTAAAAGAATATCAATTTAACTATTAAAAAAGAATAAAATATACCTAAAGAATTACATAGTAAAAGCTTAAAACAAAAACACAAAAAGACTAAATTAATTTGGGCAGAAAGATGACCACAATGAAAAAAAGAAGTGAGTAACATTGCATGTGCAGTTTCTTGCTTATAAACATGAAGGTGTGGTATTATTTAGAATTTTTTAGACTGTCTATCAGTAAAAGTAAAAGATGAATGACTACAAATTAAGAAAAGCACCTTGTTTTTTTTTCATACAATTAAAATCCAAATACAAAGCAGAAAAATTTAAGCAGGTTAATTAACATAAGTATATAAGCAAAAAAGAGTTAATACAGTGGGTTTGTGACTGTTATAATCACAAAGGCCTTCTTGAGGGTTGATCATTTGGCTGGCATCTGGGACTTGGATTTTGAAAGGATCCCTCTGATTCTCTGATATTAGTGCTCACTGAATCCAAGTTGTTTGTATAAATAATGTGGTTTATGTTGAATATTTGCCTTTCCTTGGGGAGTCTAGAATTCTGGTATATCACAGACAGTAAACAGCCCTGATGAAAACCTGGACTCCTAGGCTCAATGTTAACTTTCATGGAAGATGACATTTCACAGATGCTGTCACAAGTTATTGCTGAAGGAATTAAAAGTGTTGTAAACTCCAGTGGGAAAAAACACGAGAAAGCTTGTACCTGGTTTTGTCTGATTTTATCCTATGCATTTTTTCCCTTTGTAGGATTTGCTTTCATATCTTTTCACTGAATAAATGACAGTCATAACAATATGCTGAATTTTGTGAATCCTTCTAGGAAATCACCTAATTTGAGGGTAAACTTTAAGATCCCCAAGACAGCATATAAAATTCTGAACATAGAAAGGAAACTATACCACAACACTGGAAACTTTTTCCTTTCTTTCTGGGCACCCCCAGCTCCAGGCCTCCAACCAGGGTCCACAGCTTTCAGTGTGCACTTCTGCTGCCTGAGTCACAGAGGGAGGTTTAACAACACCAAAACCTTAGGAAGTTTTTGTCTTTGTAACAGTAGGCATTAAGATTAAATGCTCAACGGACTAATTATTCAAGTAATCATTGTCAAAAACACATCCAAGTAATGAATAAAATGGGATTCCTATGCATGGATAGAATTCCTATAGCAAATGAGAACAACAAATTTGTGGATGACAGAAAGGAGAGTTCAGTATATGGAAAATGAATACAGCAATGTACTTTCTGAAAAAATTAACCACTGAATAGATTACATTACATTCAGAGAAGATTTTATAAGAAACAACAGCCATAAATTGACTTTTTCCCAAAAGTCTTCATCTTATATCTAGTAGGACTTTTAAAAATATTTACATTAAATCATTTATGACAGAAAATGTATTTCAGAAATTAGTATTTTACCAACATCTTCTGAATGAATAAATGTGCTTATACATCTATTGGAAAGAAAACTTATGGTTGTCAAGATACATACTTCCCTATAATATATGACATGTAGATACTTTGAAAAAAACACAAATAATGCTCTCTGATATCTTTCTGTATTCTTCAATAAAGAGATAAAATATTTTCATTTAAACTTACCTTAGCTATTTCTTCAATGAAACAAATGTGAGAAACAGGATCTCTCTTCTTGGCTAAAATTTTTTGTAGATGTTGAACCTAAAATAGGGGACAGAGGGAGAATGTATATAACTGGGTATTTTAAAGTAACTATAAAGCTTAGGCATTAAAAACACCAAGGGAAGAGAACTGGAACTTTGCTAAAACCTTTATCTACATTATCACCAGCTAATGGAGGTATTTTGAATAACAGAGATTTTAAGAAACATGTCCAAGGTCACACAACCTGAAATGATCAAAAGTTAATTCATGTATAATGTTCTTCCACACTCTAAAATATTTACCTGTCCACATGCAGTACAAATATGATCCATAAGTTTCTCCATATTGGTCCAGAGGGAAGCACGAAAAGCTGCAGTGTTTCCTGGGGTTGGCATCGTAGATCGCCCAGGTCCTCCTGTTTATAAGTGACAAATGTGAAAAATGCAAATTTCCTAATGTAACAAAACATACATTATATAAAAAGCACATACAAGCTTAAAAAGTGATTTTTTTCTTTAAGAAATAATTTGCTATAAAAAAAGACTCTTAGCCTTCTCTTTTTAAGAAAGCAAGGGCATTAAGACCACACACGTAAAGCTACACATAGTCTAAACATATGATATAGCAAACATACTCCTCAGTAATTACTCAAATGAGTTTATGTCCATATAAAAACACACACAATAATGTTTATAGCGATTGTATTCACAATTGCCAAAAGCTGAAAGCAATCAACATGTTCTTCAGTAGACGGAAAGATGATCTGCTACATCCATAAGAGTAATATTTTTCAGTACTTTAAAAAAATGAGCTATGAAGTGTTGAAAAGACATGGAAGAACCTTAAATATTATAATTGAAATAAGCCAACCAGAAAAGGCTACATACATTCCAATTATATAAATTCTAGAAATAGCAAATCTATAAAGACAATAAAAAGACCAAGTGGTTGCCAGTGGTGGAAGATACGAGATTAACAAGCAGAGTACAGGGGATTTTCAGGATAGTGAAAATATTCTGTATAATATTAGAATGCTAGATTTATGCCATTATACATCTGTCCAAATCATAACATGTACAACACCAACAGTAAACTATGGACTTTGGGTGATAATAAAGGATCAATATTATTTTATCCTTGGTAACAAATGTACCTTCCCAGTGGGAAATGTTAATGGGGAAGGCGAGGCAGGATAAATGAGAAATCTCTGTGCTTTCCTCTTAATTATACGGGAACCTTAAAAGATCTAAAAAGCTTAAATCTTTAAAAAAAAAAAAAAATTGATGTGCCCTGGTGGCCTAATGGATAAAGTCACTGAACATAGTTCAGTGAGTCCATCCCAAGGACTCAGATTCAAGACCCAGGGCCAGAGGGAACCACCAATATGAACAATTATATAAAACGAATGTTTCTATCTCTTCTCTCTTCCTGCCTGCCTAATTACTTGTCTTCATTCCTGTCAGAACCTTAAAAATTTTTTAAATAAATAAAAATGAACAGAGAAAGTTAAGTCTCCTGTATACTTCTCCTCACATCCCGTCCCATTTTCCTGGCTCTCTCCCCAAAGGTAATGCAATTTTAAATTTGATTATTATCATTATAATACATGTATTTATACCTTTATTATATAGGTACTTATGCAAAACAATATATGGCATTTTAATATTGTATACTATCTGTTATCATTCTACAAGCTGATTTTTCATGCAATGTTTTTTGAGAATTATCTATATTAGTATTTTTAATTAAACATGTAGTCTACTTAATAAATAAACTAGTATAATTCCATTGAAGCAGTGGTTTTTGTTTTTCTCACTATTATGAACTATAAAAAATACTTATATATATGCCAGAATTTCTCTAGAGTACATTCTTACAAGATTATATGGTATTTTCATTTTTAAACTAAGAAATCAATTTCATAAAATTGAATAAAGTGGGTTAACTATTTTTTTCTGATAATTTGTGTAGAAGAGGTTCTTGCTCTCATCCAAAACTCAGTTCTGTTTTATTTTGCAAATTTCATGATTGAGAAAGTAATATTTTATTTAATTTCTATTTCCCTTATGAGTTCACCCTCTAAACAGAGGTGGCATATATTTTCACATGCCAATGGATGTATTCTAACTATTCATATTGATTATTTTTTTCAATTAAGTTATCTTTTCTTACTGAATTATAAACTTCACGAGTATATATAAATGTTGATATATAATGATGTATACCTGAAACTTTACAAATGTATAAAGAAATATTTTCAATAAAAATGTTGAATAAAAATACATCATACATAACATTTGCCCTTTAAACTGCACTGTTGTATTTTTCAGATTTTGAAACAATCATATATGTATAAAAATCTTTGATAGTACAGTAAAAATAATTTTCCCTGAATCATTTGAGAATGTTACTGACAGGATGCCCCATCACCCTAGAATGCTTTAATGTATAGTTCCAATAAAGACATTCTACTATATAATCTCAATATAACCCAAAAGATGAGGAAATTAACATTAATATGGTTAACATAACATTAAAAAGCAATTTTCTTTGAAAATGATAGAGTTGATGCTGCAGGTTTCTATATTAAATTATGATATATCTACTCATAAATAGATAATAATAAAGGTTTAGTTCTTTATTCTTTCAGTAATCCAGGAGTACATTAGGATTGACAGCAAGTGAATAACTACTTTCATTTTTTTTCCCCCTATTCTTGACAACACAAGGGGGAATGAGATTAAATGGTTCTTGGAAATTTAAACATTAGAGCAAACTTTCTGAGAATATTGCTGGGAACTGCTGAGGGCAAAATCTCCTTTGGCAATTTCTTTTCAAAGCTCTCCTTCTGGGACAGCGTTAATACAGGACTATCCAGAGGCTAAGTCTAACCTTTAAAAAAATCCCTTTAAGATCTAAGATTCTTTCATCTCTTTTTAACTAATGTAACTTTTGTGAGCGACATATATTGTGTTATAGGTTATGTTTGTATAGCAGATATAAAAATAATCATCATTGGCTGCAATTTTTTTCATATTATCCACATATTAGGAACACATTAACTGTGCACACCTCATTTCACTTATTTTTTAAAACAACTTAATGATTACAGCACCTTCAATGGAAAAATAAGAAGAAATAGACTGAAGCAAGTATAGGCTACACTTCGTGGAATTTTCTTTAGTATAAAGTAATAAAACAGGGTAGTAGAGCTGAGAAATGGAGTCAGATTTATCTATCTTTAAGCAGAAGATAAACAGCATGATTGTATGTAATGGTAAAAAGACAAAAAGAAGGAAAAATTGATGATGTGGCAGAGTGGAGATGTCAACTCAATGGCCTGAGTGATGAGATCTAAGCAATTAGAACACTTGCCCTTTGCTAGGAACAAGTATAATTCAGCTATACTAACAGGAGAGAAGAAAGAATATAGAGAGAGAAATGTGAACACTGAGTTGCTTAGAGAAGTGAGAGGTACACTTAATTTCTGTTTTTTTCTATCTATGACACCTGTTATACATGTAAATGTCACTTTCAGGTACATCTTGGTAGGAACAGGGTAGAGACTGCTAAAGTAGGGCTGCTTTTCTCTACCTTAAACCTATATTTATCTGGCAATTTTCTTTAGATTTTGTTATAATTGTAATATTCTCAAAATATGTATGAGTTTCTAACTCCACAATTAGCCATCACTATTCTTAAACACCAAAATTATCACAAGGAAATGCCCAGAAAGCGAAGGTAGAGATTGCATTTCCTTCAAAAATATTTTGTGTCAATAAGAAGTACATGTGAGGATAAGGATTTTAGGAAGAAAATTTTTTTTCCTTTGCATCTGTTTCCTCTGAACTTAATGATGAAAGAGTTTATAGATTTATATCTAGAAGTTATGAATATACCAATTGGCCAGTTCAACTCACTGATTAGACAAAAAAGTTATAAATAAATTCTGAAACATAATTTCTTCTCTCATTTTCTGTCTACTAAAAAATGAGTCATTAGATTGCATTGAAATGAGTGTTTCATATACTATTCAAAGGACTTCTCAGTTATAAATAAATAAAGAAGCTAAATATAAACCACATCCATACCTCTCACAGCTGACTGGGAAGGCTGAGTCAGAACTTTGATGTCTAATGCACTATTGATATTTTCTTCTAAAGCAGCAGAGTATCCATCCATGACACTGGTAATAGTATCCTTCAAAGTTCCAAGATTATGGAAAACCTGAAGAGCTGTTCCAACTTGGGTTGGATTCTTTGAAAAAGGTCAGAGTGAGAATACATATAAACAGAAACACATATAAAACCAATATAAATCTACAACTTGAAATGGTTCTTGATCAGTTACATTTTTAAATCATCACAGATAAAAACAAAGAGAATGTATTGAAAACAATTACTTTTTATTTCATGAAAGACAAAACTAAATTTTTTTATGTTATTTCCTTGCTTTCCTTTTTTCTCCAATAAAGGATAATAACGAGCAGAAATAAAAGTTTATTTAAAATTTGCCATCTATCCCCCCAAAGAGAACCATGTATGAACAACCACCCTACATTTGTTATAAAATAAAAAAAGAGAACTCTGCAGAGCTAAGGACTCAGTGATGCAGACTGACAACCATATGTTGTATATCACCCGTTCATTCTAACTACAAATATGTATACAATGTTTGCTATGTGTCTATCTTGGCTCCAGGTACTCAAAATACAGTAGTAAACAAAAAACAATTAATTCTCTGCCCTCATGGAGCTAAGATTTACTAATAAATGTATTTAAAAAAATCATAGACTATCAGGGAGTGATAAATGTCATAACAAACAGAATAAGAATATAGAAATATGGCAATTATTATGGAGAGAAGAGTCAGAGTAAGCATCTCTGAGATGATATTTAAACAATGACTTACATAAAATGAGGGAGAGAGTGTAAGAAGAATATGGGGAAATACATGTCCAGGCACACAGTAACAAAAGTGCTGAGAAAACCTGCCTGATATCCAGGTAAAACAGCAAGGAGGTCATAATGGTGGACGTTAACATAGTGACTGAAGCAGAGTTAGGCAATAAGGTAGGTAACAGAAATACTAGGACTAGATTAATTCCACAGTGATATAAATAGGCTAAAAGTATCTTTAATTGCAGATTGATTTGAACCTTACTAAATACTTTTTCTGAAGTATTGAGCTGATATTTATTTTTCCATTTATTGAAGAATTGCATGGCCCTTCTGGACTGCAGTCATCTTGATTGTGATAAATCAACTTTATTAGAATATTATCTCTGGCTTACATTTGCTAATATTTTGATAAGCATATTCTTACATCAGTTTTCAAGAGAAACACTAGTAATTTTTCTACCTCAAAATATCCTGCTTCTGTTTGTAAGTATATTGCCCTTATAAAATAATCAAGTATTCCCTCTTCCTTACCTCTTCGGTCATGTTGTGTGTAATATTGGCTTAGCAAATGTTTGGATGAATTCACCACTGAAATTATCTATCACTGGAGTTTTGTTGAGGGGCGTATTTAATGATAAAACCAATTTTCTCAAAACAACAACAACAACAAAACAGACATTCTAATTTTTTCTACTGCTATTTTTGATTGTTTTTTTTTCCCCCAGAAATTTCTTAATTAAAAATTTCAAGTTAAGCCTAATGTCCTCCTACTAACTTTTTAGTTCTTGTTGGACTTATAATTAGGTTACCGTTTCATGCTTTTTTTAAAAATTTACTATTCATTGGAGGTAATATGATTTACAAAATAATATAAACCTGTAAGTGTAGGTTCCCCATTCCTTAGATGCAGGACAATACACCCTAACCACCAGACAATTACGAAAAGTTCTTCACCATAACCACTGGACCACTCTGTCACTTGCCACTACTCCCTGCCCTTCCCTACTGGTAATCTCAGTTCTATTGTTACTGTGCAAGGGTTGGTTTTTGCTTAGTCTGTTCCTTTGCTTTGTTTCTTTATATTCCACACCCAAGGGACATCATCCAATATTTGTCTTATTACTTGTGATATTTTGCTTAGCATAATTCCCTATATTTCCTTCCATTCATGTTAATGCAAATGACAGAATTTCACCTTTTTAAGGGTTCTGCAGTTTTCCATTGTCTATACATACTAAATATTCTTTATACATTCATCTGATGATTATTACAAGTAATGCTGAAGAAAACATGGTAATATATATACACATATATTTTATTATATATATATTACCATGTTTTCTTTATATATTATACATATAGTATATATATATGGAAATTAGTGCAATTGTGTCTTTTGGGTAAATAACTGAGAGTAGGATGATGGGACTGTATAAGATTTCAATTCTCTTTTTGAGAAAGCGCCATAATCCTTTCCGTAAGTGTTGTACCAATTTTTGTATTCCCACTAACAGTGCAAAAGTGTTCCCTTTTCCTCCACATCCGAGTCATTTGTCATTTCCAGACTTTAAAAGAAATAGCCAATCTAAAAGGTGTAAGATGATATCTATTGCTTTGATTTTCATTTCCCAAAGATGTGAGGAAGAACATCTTTCCATACACCTATTGAGTACCTGAATGCCTTCTTTATAGAAATGTCTATCCAATTTTTCTGTCCAATTTTTGAGTGGGTTGCTTTTCTGTTGCTGAGTTTTATGAGTTCTTTGTAGTATATTTCAGATATTAAGCCCTCGTCAGATATATGATAGGCAATATCTTCTCTCAGTCAGTAGGTTGTCTTTTTGTTTTGGTGATGGCTTCTTTCACCGTGCAGAAGCAAAAGTTTGATGTAGCCCCATTTGTTTGCTTTTGTTTCCCTTGCAGTTAGAGTTGAATACATCTTGAAGGCAGATGTCAAGAAATGTCTCGCCTATATTATCTTCTAAGTATTTTATGATGTGGAGTCTACATTCTCATTTCTAATCTATTTTGAATTAATTTTTGTGTATGGTGTTAAAGAGTAGTCAAAATTCATTCTTTTGTATGTGGCTGTTCATTTTTCCCAACACCATTTACTGAAAAGACTTTCCTTTCATCCATCCTACACTCTTGGTTTTGTCATAAATTAACCAAAAATATATGAGTCAGTCTACTTCTGATGATTCAATTCTAGTCTACTGATCAGTGACTGTGTTTTTATTCCACTACAATTCAGTTTTGATCAGTATCTCTTCACAATATAACTCAAAATCTGAAAGCGTGATACCTCCACTTTAGTTCTTTGCTGTAATGATTGCTTTAGCTATTCAGGGTCTTTTGTTAGTCCATACAAATTTAAGTTTTTTTGTTCTATTTCCTTGAAAAATTCCAAAGGAATTCTGATGGAAACTGTGTAAAACTGTATATTGGTTTAGGGAAGATGAACACGTTACCAATGCTAATTCTTCCCAGTCATGAGCACAGGATATATTTCCATCTCTTTGTATCCTCTGCTATTTCTTTTAAGAAAGTCTTATAGTTTTCATTGTACAGGTCTCTGACCTCCCTTTTAAGCATATTCCAGGACATTTAATTTATTGCTTCTATTGTAAACAGTGTATTTTTCTTGATTTCATTCTCGTCTACTGTATTATTTGCTTATAAAAATACAACAGACTCTTCTGCATTGATTTTGTAGCCTGTCACTTCGCTGTACTCATTATTCTAGTTATTCTTTGATGGAGTCTTCTGGGTTTTTTTTGTGTGTGTGTATTATCATGTCCTCTGAAAACAGTGATAATTTTTCTTTCTCCTTTCTTTCCAATTTGATGCCTTTTATTTATTCTTCTTACCAAACTGCTCTAGCTAAGACCTCTAGTATGATGTTAAATAGCAGTGGTTAGAGTGTATCTTATTCCTGATCTTGAGGAAACACTTTTAAGTTTTTCGCTATTCAGTATAATGTTGGCTGTAGGTTTATCATTTATGGCCTTTATTTTGTTAAAGTATGCTCCTTCTATCCCAACTTTATGGAATTTTTATTGTAAATATGCACTGGATCTTGTCAAAAACTTTCTCAGCACTTACTGATATGATCATATGATTTTTCTCCTTCCTCTTGTTCATGTGGTATACTACAGTAATAGATTTGCACATGTTGAACAATCCTTGGATGCCTGGATAAATCCCACTTGGTCATGAAGGACCATCCTTGTGATATTTTATTGGATTTGATTTGGTAGTATTTTGTTGAGAATTTTTGCATCTATGTTCCTTAAAGATATAATTTTCTTTCTTGGTGATGTCTTTATCAGCTTTTGGTATCAGTGTAATGTTGGTCTCATAGACAGTGTCTGGAAGTGCTCCCTATTATTCAATATTGTGGAAGAGTTTGGGAAGACTAGGCATTAATTCTTCTTTGAAGGTTTTGTAAAACTTGCTAGTAAAGCTGTCTGGGCCTGCACATTTATTTTTGGGGAAACGTACCTCTTCAATTTCCTTGCTTGTAAAAATCCTGTTCGGGTTTTCCATTTCTTCCTGATTCAGTCATGGTAAGTTACATTTCTAAAAATGCCCTCAAAGTTGTACAGTTTATTGGCATATAGCTGTTCATAGCAGTCACATGATGTTATGTATTTCTGAGGTATCAGTTGTAACTTCTCGCCTTTTATAGAATCTAATTCTAGTTATCAGAGTTTTTGCTCTTCTTTCTGAGTGAGCCTATTAAAAGCCTTATCAGTTTTGTTTGTTTCAAAGAACCATTTTGTTTTCACTGATCTTATGAATTGTCTTTCGATTTCTATTATGCATATATCTGATTGAATTTTTATTATTCCCTTCCTTCAACTGACTTTTGGCTTCATATATTCTTTTTCTAGTAGCTTTAAATGTAGGGTTAAATTGTTTATTTGCAATTTTTCTTGTTTCTTGAGGTAGGCCTGATTGCAATAAACTTCCTTCTTAGTATTGCTTTTGCTGTATTCCATAAGTTCTGGTAGCTTGAATCTTCATTCTTGTTTATCTCCAAATATTTTTAAAATTCTTCTTTGATTTCCTCTTTTAATCAAGAGTGATTCAGAAGTGTTCTGTTTAAACTCCATATATTTTGGAACCTTCCAACTTTCATTTTGTGGTTGATTTCTAGTTTTAAGCCACTGTGATCCAAGAGGATGTTTGGTATAATTTATATTTTCCTAAGTTTGTTAAGACATGTTTTGCTTCTCAAAATATGGAATATTACGAGTACTTGAGAAAAATGTGACTTCTGTAGTCATTGGATGAAGTCTTCAGTATATGTCTAGTAAACCCATCTTTTACAATTTGTTACTTAAATCTGTCGTTTCCCTACGAATATTCTGCCTCGTTGATTTGTCCATTGTTACAAGGGGAGTGTTGAAGTCTCCTACTATTATTGCATTGCTGTCAATGTCTCTCTTTAGTTCTGTTAATAATTGCTTTATGGCATGCCCTGGTGGCTTGGTGGCTGGGTCTGCTACCTTTAGCCAGCACAAACCACACACCTCCCAAGTACCCAGGTTTGTATCACAGGGCCAGGGATGGGAGACAGCTGAGATGACAATTAAATAGAATGAATGAAATGTCACTTCCTCCTCTCTTTTCCTGCCTGTCTGCCTATTCACTTTCATTCCGATGTGCATCTTTTCTTTATAAAATAATTGCTTTTTGTATATTGATATTCCCTCATTTCATACTTACCTATTAATAAGCATTATGCCTCTTGCTGAATTGATCCCTTAATCATTATATAATATCCATCTCTGTCTTTTGTTATCTCCTTTAGTTGTAAAAGTTTTTCTTTTATCTTGTATGAGTATCATTGTCCCTGTCTTTTTGTTGGTTATCATTTGACTGTAGGACTATCACCCAACAATTAACTTTGAGCCTATGTTTATCTTTTGAACATAGATGAGACTCCTGAATGCAGCAGAAAGCTGGGTTATATTTTGTTAAACCATTTTGGCTACTCTATGCCTTTTAACTGGTGAATTCAATGCATTATCATTTAGGGTGATTATGGATATGTAACTGTTTATTGCTGTTTTCTTCAGTGTCTGCTAGGTTTTGCTGCAGACAGTACCTTTGTTCTTCTCCTTCTCTTCTTAGGTGATTTGAAAGCAGTCATGTCGTGTTTGGCTTCCCTTTTTATTTTCTTCTTGTTTGTTTTTTTTTTTTTTTTCTCATGGAATTATGTTTTGAGTTTACCTTGGTGTTTACATAAAGGTTTCTACGCTCATAACCCAATTTTACTTGAAAGCAAGTTAGTCTTGAGCTCATTCTAACCATTCATATTTTTATTTTCTTCCTCCCATCTTTTATATTCATGTCTTGTTGCTTTTAAGTGGAGTTTGTATTCATTTCATTGAACTTCCTTTAGTATTTCCTGTAAAACTGGTTTCATAGTAATGAATGCCTTTGACTTTTGCTTGTCTGAAAATCTCTTTATCATTCTTTCTATTCTAAGTGATAATGTAATAGCATAGAGTATCATGGGTTGGAAGCTATCTACTTGCAGCACTTTGAATATACCTTGTCATTCCCTTCTAGCTTGTAAAGTTTCAACTGAGAAATCTGCTGATAGCCTTATGGGAACTCCTTTATATGGAACTCATTTTTCTCTAGCTATTATTTTAAGATTATCTTTTTATCTTGTACTTTTGACATTTCAAAGACAATGTTTCTTTGTGTAGGTCTGTTTGGGTTTCTTTTCTTTGAAACACTTTGTGCTTCCTGGGTTGGAGGTCTACTTCCCTTCTCAGATTAGGAAAATTCTCAAATCCAGTTTCTGACCCCTTCTCTCTCTCTCCTTCTTGTTTCTCTTAATGTTATCCCTTAGGTCTAGTATGTTGTATGCATTTCTTTTAGTTCTTTATTTTCTTTGCTAATCTGCTTGAGTACATTCCACTGCCCTAGCTTGTAGCTCACTAATTCTACTAGAGGTTTCTTCCACCCTACTGCTGAACCCTATATGTTGGTCTTTAGCTCAGGTATTACGATATTTAGCTCCTTGAATTCTTCTTTGAAATTCCTCATGTTTTCTCTATATCTGTTGCACTTCTCTTTTTGTTCTGCCATTGTTTTCCTTATTTCAGTGAATATCATCAAAACTCTTTCTATAAAAGTCTTCATCAGGTAGTTTACTTAAGTCTGTTACAATCAGATTTTTCCCTAGGGTTTTCTTTAGGTCCATCATGGCATGTGTACTTCTCTGTCTCATCAATCTATTTGGCAATCTGTGTTTATTTTTATAGGTTACGCTGGCTTAATGTGAAGGCCTTGGGTTCGGTTGTTGAATTACACAGAATAAACCAGCATGTTGGTCTGTAACACTGAATATCTATTACTTTTGTAATCTTGACACCTGTCAGATTTGTTGAAGTTCTAAGGTGAGCCCTGTGTTGATGCCCAAGAGTCCAGTAGACAGGGTTGGAATTGGTGTAGGCAATACAGAGGTTTCCCCCAGAGTCATAGGCAAAGATAAAGCTCACAAAGAGAGATCCAAGAGTTGTGGCCCCAGTTAGCAAGCAGACTACACTCTGAACACAGTCCACAGAAAACAGAGCCAGAGTTACAGTTTGTGGAGTAACCTCCCTTGTAAGAGTCACTCAGTCCTCCTCCACAGGAGTGAAAAGTCCCAGAAGAGAGTGGTAAACAAACTGTGAGGCCTGGGAGTGAAATTTCAGGAAGTATTTCAGAAAGCTATTTTACTATAACCACAGGCTGGCATGACCTGCAATTCTGATGGAGCCCTTCCAATGAATTTCTCCATGAGAGAAGTGAAAAGGAATGCACTTGCTGGGAGGCAGCCAACTACCTGCTCAGGTGCTGCTTGCCCTGGCTGTCTGTCTCTAGCTGTTGGCAGAAATGCAGTGGTAAGTGTCCACTGTTCTTCAGGGGGGAAAATGCAACACTACACAAAGACAGCTCTGCACCAGTATGTTAACGGTGGAGGAGGTGAGTGATTCCCCACAGGGGCTTTCCCGCAATGGTGGGCTCCTGTACCAGCAGTCTGAGGAAGCCTGTTCACCAGGGTGCTAGTCCTCTGCACTGAGGCCCCTGGTCTAATGACTGAAAGCCAAATCCAAGATATGGAAGTGCTCTCTATAGGACAAAGACCTTTAGCTCCAGGAGTGTCCAATTCACAAGTTTCTCAAGTGGTCCAGCATCTCCTAACAGGGTGGTACGGTGAAGAGATAGATCAATCTCTACCTTTTGTGGAGGTGTATGTCTTCCCTCCCTGTAGAGTTGCTTATCCTATTTCTTTTAAAAGATTACAGTAGCCAAATAAATGCTTTCATAGTTGTGCTATGGGGAGGAGGTAAGCCTGGGATCTTAACTGTCTGCCACCTTGGTATTGGATCTCACTTTTTTCATTCTTAAGAATAGTAATATCTACCTTTTTAAAATTTGATTTCCTATCCTCATCAGTCTTTCTTCAGTGTTTATTATTTTAATGTACTGATCTTTTCAAATAACCGACTTTTGACTTTTTTGATTCTATTATATCTTTTTGCTATTCCTACTTCATAAACTTTGGAATCAGACTTAGATCCAAATCTAAACACTAGCCCCGTAGCAGCCAAAACCTTAGCAAAGTAATTCTCTTCTCTGTGACTTATTTCCTGATTTGATAATGGTGAATGCAACACCAATCTCACAAGTAAATGAAATAATCATTATAAGTAATCTAGCACTTAATATAGGAAGAGAATCTCAATAAAATTAGTTTTTTATCTTGATCTGTTGGCATCATGAATATTGGAAAGATCCTAGGCTTTTACTATTATATAGCTTTGGAACAATTCAGTCCTACTATAGATAAATTGTGTTAACTTTGGGTAAACTACTTTATCACACGTCAAATTTTATTTATTTATTATAGTTAATATTTGCTTCATCAACAGATTTTAAGATCACAAAAGAAAGGTTCCAAGTTTGTTTTGTTCACAGCTGTACTCACAGAGTCTAGCACAGGTGCTAGATAGGTGTCCAAGAATTATCAATTAAGTAAGCAAATATTTATGATTTGGTTTGCTATACATTTTGTGTGACTATTGAAAAAACTATTGAGGTAACACACTTTAACTACCTAATACTTAGAATCTGAATAATAGAAAATATTGATTTCTAATCATTTATTAACATTACCAAAATTTAAAAGAACAAACAGAATAGCCTTTATTTCCAGTTTCTATGGAAATCTTATCATTCTATCTTACTTATCATTAAAATAAAGTTACCCAATAGATTCTATTTGAGTAACACTGAAGAACTCAGCTCTCTCTCTATAATCTCCATGTCATAATTTTTTAAATGAGTGAGGCTAAATAAAAGGAGTCCTAAGGCCTTTTTTCCTTATAAAAATGTATCAAAAAAGATCTCAAAATAGAATACACACAAAAAAAATAGAATACACAAAATAGAATACACAAAAAAAGTCAGAAGAAAACTCCAGCATATGCTTAAGAAATGGTATAGAGACCATTGCTTGAAATTTGTATACATGAAAAAAATAATAAAAGAATGAGCTGACAAAGTAGGGTTTTTTGATCACTGACAAACTTAAATACCATTCTGTGAAATTTGTATGTTATTTTCTTGGTTACAGAAAGATCATTGATGACTTCTAAGTGTCATAATCTAAGTTGTTTGAAGAAATGAGAAAAATTAAATCATATTTGGCAATAGTTTAAAAAAAGTTTAAAAAGGCTTAAACTAGGGAGTTGCAATGAAAGTATGTAGAACAGGATAGATAACAACAGATTCCAACTAGATTACAATGAACAAGAGGTAGGGAAGAGTCTACCACATCCTTAAGGCTTCATGGTTGATGGATTGAAAAGATGGGAAAAGAAAATGGGAAATCAAAAAAAGGAGATCATTTGGAACAATAGCTAAGACAGAGGTGGGGAATTAAGGATGAAAGGTTGTTAATGAAAAAATTAGCTGTTAGACACACAGTTTAAAATGCCAGTGAGGCATTCTTTGCTGGAAATGAGAACACTTGAACATATCATCCTAGGAACCTAGCCTAGGTAGCAAGCTAAATTAAAGTAATAAATAATGAAAATGGGTATGTTGGTAATTATAAATCACAAAAGGGATAAAGAATTGAGTTCTCAAAGTGAGAATGCAAATAAGATGATTAAATGCTCTAATCAAAGCTGAAATTGGAACAACAGAAAAACTGGAAATGCAATAATTGTGTCTAACTATCATTCAAATGAAGAATATCTTATAAAGATACTGAACATTATTATCCTTTTTCCTCCTTTCTCTCACTTCACCTACAAATACTATGTATTTTGATTACTAATTTCTTCTGAGTCTTTATTAATAGTTTCAGGCTTAGAAAATGAGAGGGCTAGATTAGTTGATCTCTATAACACTTCTAATACTAAGACATAATGATCTTACTACCAATGTTTATCAGTCACTATGTACTGGCACTGTATTAGGTAGTGGGGATTAAAAAAAAAAAAAAAAAGCAAATACAGAATGATTTGACCTTTCAATATTTGTAGATTGATGAGATATAAAGATAAGTACAGTGACTATTAGAATATACTGTGATAAATGAGAGGAGAAATGGAGTTTAATGAAAAGACATAGGAAGGATGAGTAACACAGAACTAGTAAAAGAAAAGAGGTAAGGAGGAATAAGAAAATGTTTCTTTAAGGAAGCAGTCTCAGCTAAGACCTGAAATGATGTTGTTATGAGAAAGTGACAGTAGAGGTAAGGAGATATGGAAGATTTAGAGGAGTGGGAAAGCAAAAGAAAACTGCTCCAAGCAGAGAAACAGCATATACACTTGTAAATGCAAGCATGTTAGTGAAACTCAAGTCCACTAATATAACACCTGAGAAATATAGCATATAAATCCCTGCTACAAGTCCAGGTGCCCACATAAGTGGTTCTTAAACTTGCCGTATATATCAAAGAATTACCTGGAGAAATTTGTTAACTGAAGGGAGTCATATGAAAGGCTTGTAGGATGCTAGTAAATTTTTTTCTTTTAATCAGGGTGTTATTTATACATGTTTGTTCACTATGTGAAAAACTGAGTGGCACTCTTATGATGCAAGCACTTTGCTGATGATAACATTTTGATGAAAAAGTCTAAAATAAATAATAGGAAGTGAAAGAGATAGCAAATTAAGAGAAAATACTATAAATCAGTAAAAGCCTCTGCTTAAATACCTAAAATAGCATTCAATAATGCTTTATGGTTTACTTTAGGATGAAGATATTAGATCGAATAAAACAATATCTAAATGATTAAATTATTAAATGTAAACATGAATCTTACATAATTTTCCCAAGACATTATGATTTCTATGTGTAGCTATACAAAAATCACAATAATGTATCATTATTTCTAAAGACAACTGGCTTTCAAAATACTGCCTAATGGAAAACATTGGTTTTTAATGTTATTACAGACTGAACTTTTGTGTCTTCCCTTCCCCCTCTCACCAAATTCATACATTGAAGCCTTAGGACCCAATAGAATAGTATTTGGGGAGGGACCTTTGGAGAAGTAATTAGAGTTAGAGGAAGTATAACAAGAAGGTAATTGTCTGCAAAGAAAATGCTTACCAGAAACTGAACCCTGCCAGTCTTGATTCTGAAATTTCTAGCCTCCAGGACTGTGAGAAAGTAATTTTTTGTTGTTGTTTAAGCCACCCAGCTTATAGTACTGTTATGGCTACCTAAGTTAATTAATCAAAATGTTTATATATTTTATGGGTGAATTAAATTTTAAAGAGTTTATTGAATTGAACAGTGTTCCCCTAAATCAAAAACCTCAGAACATGATCTTATTTGGAGACAAGGTCTTTGTAGATGTAATTAGTAATGTTGAAATTAGGTCAGACTAAATTCAATGACTGATCTTCTTTTAAGAAAGGAACTCT